>JAMPIV010007853.1:0-15000 GCA_024509875.1 Oreohelix idahoensis | reverse complement strand
TCAGAAATGAGGTATCTGAGAAAGGTGGTTGAAGTAACAAGAAGAGACATGGTCCGCAACCAGACGATACGTCAAGGCCTAAAATCCCACCCCCTGCAGACCCAGGTAGAACAGTCCCAACTAAGATGGTTTGGCCATGTCTGCAGAATGGGAGAAGATAGGCTACCACGACAAGCATGGGAAACAAAAAGCCAGGGATCCAGACCCCAGGACGACCCAGAGTCCGCTGGGAGGACAACATTAGACAATCTTTGAAGGACCGAGGACTAGAATGGAACCAGGCCAGGAGGAAGACAGCCGATAGGATAGTCTGGCGCTCTCTCTTCCAAACCTCTACACCTCACGGTAGAAGGGGAACAACTAAGTAAGTTAAGTATATATATATATATATATATATATATATATATATATATATATATATATATATATATATATATATATATATATATATATATATATACTCTTCTTTGATCCTTAGCCGCCGACCGTCAAAGCAGTCAGTGGCCATCACGCCTAGTGGCGTCTTGTAGGGCAACAACAAATTGATTCCACTTTGCTCGGTCGGTGGCCATCCTTCGTACAGTGCCCCAACTCTGGTTCATTCTTTGCATCTCAGCCTCCACAGTGCTCCGCCAGGTTGTTTTAGGTCGGCCTCTCTTTCGTTTTCCTTCAGGGGTCCAAAGCATATCTGTTCTTGTGATGGCATCGGGGTCTCTTCTGAGGACATGACCAACCCAGTTCCAGCGTCTGCCAGCTATGATGGTGTGCATGTGCTCTTGCTTGCTCCGAGTAAGCAGATCTTGGTTAGTGATGGTATTCGGCCAAAAGATTCGGTGAATTTTTCTTAGGCATGTTGTGTGATATATATATATATGTCAGGAGGATCTGGCAGTGATTTGTTGAAGGCCTATACTCATTTAGGAGTTGAAACGTGATGCAAGGATAGTTTGGTACCACCAATGCAGGAGCCTCCTAGCAGGAAACCGGGACAATGTGCTCTTGTAGTTGTCTTTCTTGAGCTGTTTGCATGACCAAATCGACTTGCGCTTTTACAAGCTGTTTGGTAGGGTGTAGTGATGATATTCTTAGCGCTCCATACACACTATCACATTACTGATACCCAAATAGGGGTTGGAGTGGCTAAGAGGTATGGCGTCCGCCTCAAGTTCTAGAGATACTGGGTTCGATTCCCAGTTGAGGGAATATAATTTATGGAAATTTTATTCTGAACCAGTGGTCCTAATGATGTCATACTCCCCCTTGTCTTTTGGGTATTGAGATCGGATGCCTTACCTCCTCGGATAAGGGTGAAAAAATAGGAGGTCCCGTGTGCAAGTTGCGCACGTTAAAAATCCCTCGGCAGATGGAAATGATAAAGAGTATACCTATCAGGCCGCTACACTGGCAAAATTAAAAAATTAGAAAACCAACCCATCACAAACATATTCATAGAATGTGTGATTCCATTATACACACAATGGGATTCTCGCCGGTGCTACGGTGTTTGTGCACTGTGCTTAGATCCTCCTTGTGTGATCTAAGGGAGGAGATTCGAGCACTGATGGAGTAGTCCGTGTGCAATGGAAGATAATCCTTCACACCAAACCAAAACAAGACACCCAATGTCAACCGCTTAGATTTTTACTGTCACAGAAATATAGTCGCATAGAAGACACTGCCGTATACTCTACTCTAGTTAATGGTGATTGTATCTTTTATTCTCTACTCTAGTTAATGGTGTTTGTATATTTTATTCTCTACTCTAGTTAATGGTGTTTGTATCTTTTATTCTCTACTCTAGTTAATGGTGTTTGTATATTTTATTCTCTACTCTAGTTAATGGCGTTTGTATCTTTTATTCTCTACTCTAATTAATGGTATTTGTATCTTTTATTCTCTACTCTAATTAATGGTGTTTGTATCTTTTATTCTCTACTCTAGTTAGGGGTGTTTGTATCTTTTATTCTCTACTCTAGTTAATGGTGTTCGTATATTTTATTCTCTTCTCTAGTTAATGGTGTTTGTATCTTTTATTTTCTACATTCGTTAATTGTGTTTGTATCTTTTATTTTCTACTCTAGTTAATGGTGTTTGTATCTTTTATTCTCTGCTTTAGTTAATGGTGTTTGTATCTTTTATTATCTACTCTAGTTATTGGTGTTTGTATCTTTTATTCTCTGCTTTAGTTAATGGTGTTTGTATCTTTTATTATCTAATCTAGTTAATTGTGTTTGTATCTTTTATTCTGTACTCTAGTTAATGGTGTTTGTATCTTTTATTATCTAATCTAGTTAATTGTGTTTGTATCTTTTATTCTGTACTCTAGTTAATGGTGTTTGTATCTTTTATTCTCTAATCTAGTTAATTGTGTTGTATCTTTTATTCTCTACGCTAGTTAATGGTGTTTGTTTTTTTGAATTCCAAGCTGCATAGTGTCAATCATAAAAATCATCTATGCCAACTTCACGTGTAGTGTTGGGCAGAGCAACCTAACTATTGAGGTGAAGACAGGAGTACGACAGGGATGCCCCTTATCAACCACTCTATTTTTAACAGTCATAGACTGGGTGAAGCGCCAGACAACAGAGGGCAGTCCAAGAGGAATAAGATGGACTACATTTTCTACAATGGAAGATCTGGAATATGCAGATGACATTGCACTACTAGCACATTCACATCAACACATCCAGGAAAAAACGGATAGACTTAATAAATGTAGCCAGCAGGTGGGCTTGAACATCAATTTAAAGAAGTCAGAGGTCATGGCGATTGTGGTGAAGTGGGATGTTATAAATATTTATAGGGGACTTAGTGTACTGACTGAGATCAGCTGTGAAGGTATCTATATCTATTAAGAGTAGTGTATTATAGATAACCTTACTTGCTACCACATATCTCTATATCTCAGTCAGAATTATTCTGGAATAGTGTGATGCTACGTTATGTGTCTAGGGTATGTGTATGATGAAGTGTAAGTCACAACAACAGACAGATAAACAATTTAATTTAATCCACTACTCTTAACAACACTGTGACACTCACATACATATAACACTCTATGAGAATATCTTAAAGAAGTCACTCGTAACTTTTCAAATAACAATATGTATTCATTACTGGCATGAATGAATATGTGTCCTGATTCAACTACAAGGGAACCAGGAATCACAATCAATTTAAATTACAAGTTATGTACAGAATGTATTTAATATGAATATTGTAGTGACATATATTATTACAAATGTTCTATGTGTGTCAGTTGTGTAGTAGTAAAATGAGGTAATACTGGTTTTGTTTTGTTCAAGCTCTGTTGGTATTTGTCATCATGACTTCAATAGTTTGTCTTTAGGGACTAGTATTGGAGATGTTCCCAGTTCCTGATTTTAAGACAAGTAAATTCCCCTCTTAATGTTAATTTTACAAAGTCAGTTCAAGATGAGGGGACATAATGTTGAGCTCAGCTGGCCAAGTTAGCTTATCTGGCGTGATGGCGGCAGGAAAGGATTCCTCTGCTCGAATTCTCCTCTGGGCTCTGGAGACACCTCACTGATAGCTAAAAGGACCAAGGAGTATGCTGTCCGACACTGGATTCAGCAAAGCTCTGACTAGGTGCTGCTCAGTACCATCAAGACCACTGTCCCACAATTCATACGAATAAACACAGATACGTTGATTAGCAATGAATTCTGGCACAAACTGGCACAAATTCCCATCTGCTTATCTTCCAGGCTTTTATTTAGCCAAATATAAGCTGGCTTCAACGCACTGATGCTTTATCAATCTTATTTAAACAAGTGGTTTCGAACTAACGCTCCCAAGTGTGTATATCAGCGAGTCTGACCAATGATCCCCGTTTCGACAAGTGTTTGAAAAAATGTTACCTTTCCCCGTTTCCCCTAACAACCAAGATAGTATTTATAGCCCGACCAATCGTGGTTAGGCTTTCATTTGTTGCGCTCCAATCAATTTGGAGTTTACATGGTAGGCTATTTCTGTAACGTAAATTTTTTTCAAACACGTTATAAAAAAAATCTTATGAGCAGAAATGATTTTAGGCTGTCAGGCACCCCCAATATTTTATTTTGGGTATAATTTATTAATTCCTGGACTATTTGCGTAACGTTTTACATATTATTTGTCAGCAAGCCCTAAGGAACCCAAAAATACAAATTTAAAGGAGCTACGTGGCTGCATTCAAAATATGCAATTTCTTCTACCTCCTGTTTCGAAGATGTGCTGTCTGGGTACTGTTATGTTTTCAACCGTAAACCCATCTAATGTTATCTTTTCTAATAAGAGTTTTTTATGATTTATAAACCTAACTCTGGGAAAGGGTAGTGTATTTTATCACTGTCCGTCTGAAAAAAAAAAGTTAGTGCTTGTAGTCTTACACGCGTGATGGCAGCATTTGTGTATCGCGCGAAGCGTGTTGCATGCGTTCCTGATTTTCAGCCCTCCCCTCTCTCTTTATCCTTTTGTCCATCTGTTCGTTCGTTTTGGTAACGCAGTATAATTAATGTTAGGATTAATTTAGGTCATTACGCAGTACGTCTCAATGTTTTTCTTAGAAATGCAGCACACGTTTCATTGAAGAAAGCGGGTAATAATACAGTAAGCTTTTATATCAACGTGAAAGCGTTACAATTTGCAGACGTAGCAGAAAACAAGGGGGATTTCGAGTACATTCTTTGTGACAGCACTGTTATTTTCCATTCTTCTTCCTTTATTTATTTTATTTGTTAGGCTTCATATTTACCTAATAATTTATATATGTGGATTAGAATATTCCATGACACCTCCCCTCTTAAAACAGACATTATATGTCAGTCCTTTATTCTATATACACATAGAGAAATTTATTATTATTTCTGGGGTTTACGGTGATTCTCATCACACGGATGGCGGCTTAAAAAAATCCGCTCCCAAATTGGTTTTTCCAGATATATACTCAATGCTAAAATTATATGGAGCCAGAAGTAAAGACCATCGGAGTAACCTAGAGTTCTCATGCTTAGCCTGTGCTAGAAACGATAAAGGTTTGTGATCTGTTTGCAACTTAAATGCCTTCCCATATAGATAAATATTGAATTTCTTTATTGCCCATATTACTGCAAGACATTCTTTTTCGCTAGTTGAGTAGTTGATTTCAGCTTTATTCAACTTTCTGCTAGCATATGCCACTGGGCTTAATTCCCCATCCAATGCATCTGATTTCTGTAGTAGAGTTGCACCTAACCCAATATTACTTGCATCCGTCCTTACTATGAATTCTTGACTTAAGTCAGGTAATTTCAAAATGGGTTTACTTGTGAGCTTTTCCTTCAATTCTTGGTAAGTCATTTCACATTGTGGTGTCCATGTAATGCGATCTGGAAGTCCTTTACGTGTCAATTCCGTTAAAGGTGCACATATGGAATTAAAGTTCTTGATATACTTCTGGTAGAAACCACATAATGAGACAAAGGATCTCACGTCCTTCTTGGTTTGTGGTCTCGGGGCTTTCTGTAGTTTTTCTAAATTCTTTGGGTCAGGGGTCATATTTCCCTGATAAACTGTGTGTCCCAAAAATTCCAATTCTTTACATCCAACGCAACATTTGGTTGGACGGGCTGTTAAATTTGCCTCCCTAAGTCGATCAAACAGCATGTTCAGAGAGTCAATGTGTTCCTCAAATGTTTCTGTTGCTATAAGGATATCATCCATAAAATTTGTTATACAGGGATTATTCAGAGGATCCAATAATTTTCTCATCATTCTAGAGAAGACACTAGGCGCATTCTTCAATCCAAATGGCAATCTATTAAACTCATAGTGTCCTTCTGAGGTACTAAAAGCTAGGTATGGTCTAACCTCAGGCTTTACTGGAATCTGATAGTATCCTTTACTCAGATCCACTTTTGAGAAATATTTAGCTTTATTTAGTCTGGCAAACAGCTGATTTGTATCCGGCAATGGATCCACCTGTCCTTCTGTAATAGCATTCAGTCTCCTGTAATCTATACAGAGTCTATGTTCTCCAGAGGGCTTCCTTAAGAGTACAACACCGGAACTATACGAAGACTCACTGTGCGAAATAATTCCTTCCTTCAACAGATAGTCTATCTCTTCCTTCAAAGCTTTCTCCTTAGCAAACGGAATCGAATATGGTTTCATACAGACAGGTGTGGGGTCTATCAGTTTCATATCATATTCCAATAGGTTTGTATGCCCTGGTCGGTCTGTTAACACCTCTGCATGATTATTTAGAACCTGTTGCACTCTCTCTTTCTGAGTTTTCGTTAAATGTGTACTGATTTTCACCTGTGCTGCTGTCTCACAGGGGTGTAATGGATATTCAAATGATGAAAGTGGTTCCTTTTTCATCTCCATGGCGATGGACAAGGTCAACAAGTGTGTCTCTTCCTGATGTTCTCTTTCCAAATATTTCTTCAGGAGATTCACATGATAGATTTTTTCTTTCCCCTTCTTATCTATCTTATAATTTGTTCTAGATACCTTCTCTAAAACTGTATATGGACCCTGCCATCCAATTTGTAACTTATTCTGACTCCCGGGCAAAAGAAGCAGTACTTTCTCTCCCACAGCCAAATTTCTGTCTTTCGCCTTCCTGTTATAATAGGCAGCATGTTTCTTCCTGGCTTGTTTCAAATTTTCATTGGCAAGTTTCCAGCCAGTTTTCAACCGAGTGGTCAGCTCATTCACATATTGGTATGAAGATGTAATGTTTTCCTCTGCCTTTTCATCAGTCCACGTTCTTAACAAAGCTACATATGGACCTTTAATTGTGTGGACCTATTTGTCCATGCACCGGTATGGTCTCTTCCACTCGAAGCTTTATAGTGATGATTTTTCCTCCCAGAATTATCATTCACAAAACGACCGCTACCAATTTTTCTTTTGGGGCTTTCTCCCCACTTAAAATTCTTGATGAGAGATTTCCTCCCTACATCCTCTTCCTCCAGTTTGTTTAAGTCCGATTGAGGGATTGTCGGCTTATCCTGGGGTAAGACATCCTTTTGCACTCTCCGCATAGTGGCCATTGTAAAACAGTTAAGTGAAGCTTGTCCGTGAAAAGGGGCTTCCCATTCCATTTGGTCCACTTTATCAAATTTATATCTCTTTTTATTATCAGGCCTAATTTTGCTCCGGGGCGTGTCCAGGTCCTGATCCATGTTCCCACTTGTGGGTGTTCCCTCATGTGCTATGCTACACCTTTCTACAAAATTCTCAATGTCCCATCTTGCTTTGGGCCAATAATAATTGTGAGCCACCTTTTGAATGATGGTACCTATCTTCTCATGGTCCCCATCTGGTTTCACATGTAGGCTCCTTATTAATTCTGTCCTATATCTTTTTGGAAGAACCAGCTGTCCGTGACCATTGGATCTAGCTCCAGTCTTCCTATACATCAACTTGTTTTTCATGTAGAAATCTCCCTTGCCTGGAGTTGTATGACAAGTTGACAATTTTCTGAAACAAGGCTTGAGTGTTTTATCTCCAGCCTGTGCCTTCCTCATCTCTTCTGGAGTGGTATCTAACATAATATCCTCCTCCTGTCTTGAGGTCGACCTGACCTGAAGGGTTGCCATATACACAGGTTTCCTTCTGCAACGGTCAGTGTCATGATTGTCCATCTTACAATTTTTACACCACCTTTTTCCTTGGTTGAAAGATTTTCTTTCATCATATTTCCTTTCATCGAATTGTGGGAATTTATTTTTATTTTCATACCGTGGCCTATCAAATTGGTGCTTACCTTTATTTTGATCCTTAGGATCAAATTTATTAAAGTTCTGTGGTGCCCTAAAGTTATCCACCTGTTTCTTTTTATTACCTGTTACCTCTGCTTGAGCTGCTTGATACCTTTCAGCAACATTTAGCAACTCACCCAGCCTCTCTGCACCTTGTTCCATGAGAAACTTTCTCAGGTCTGGAGCCATGGACTCTCTTAGTTGCTCTATAAGGACCATTTCCTTAAGATCTTGGGTTTTCCCCAGAGAAGTCCATTTCTCCAAGTATGTCTCTATTCGTGCAGAGAACTGGTGATAGGTTTCACCTGACAGTAGTTTAGCATTCCTAAATTTTTTCCTGTAAAACTCTGCATTCTTTTCATACCTTAACAAAAGAGCCTGCTTTAGCATGTCATAATTTTCCTGATCACCTCTGCTCATTTTTGCAAAAACTTCATAAGCTGCCCCACGAAGTCCTTGAGATAACTTTAAGCTCCATCTTTCTCTCTCTAACCCATACGTGGTAGCTAATAGCTCATACCTATTTAGGTAGCTCTCAATATCATCGTCTTTCTCAACAAAATGATCTAAATGAAAATTCATAGCTGAGGTTGAGGCTCCCTGAGTAACCGTAGCATCAGAGGCAAAGGGACTGGCACCATTTTCAGGAGCATGGCCTTGAAACTCAAACTCCCTTAGTCGTAACTCATGTTCCCTTTGTAATCTTTTTTCTTCTGCTTCCCTTTCTGCAGCTAATTTCCTCTCTTCCCTTTCTGCAGCTAATCTTTTGTCTTCTCTTTCTGCCTCCAATTTCTTAGCCTCAGCCTCAGTCTGCAACCTCTTAATTTCCTTGTCAGCCTCTAACTTTCTTTCGGCTTCAAACCTTCTTTCTTCGCGTTCAATAAATTTGTCACATTCCGTAGTAACATAGGCAACCATAACTTGCCCATCTAATCCTAACTCTTTTGCAGTCTGAACCGCAGCAGATCGAAATTTGGCCAGGTCCGCCATTGTCTATTATGTAAATTTATACAATGTCTAACCAACAATTCAATCTCTAATGGACAACACAGGCACCGTGAGCTCAACCTTATTTAATTCCACCCAAGGATACCTTTTAATTCTTATATTCCCTGAAGTGAATTACCCCCAATATTTTTAATAGGGAAAGATTCAAAATCCCGAGCGAGACCCCAATATATGTGGTGAAGTGGGATGTTATAAATATTTATAGGGGACTTAGTGTACTGACTGAGATCAGCTGTGAAGGTATCTATATCTATTAAGAGTAGTGTATTATAGATAACCTTACTTGCTACCACATATCTCTATATCTCAGTCAGAATTATTCTGGAATAGTGTGATGCTACGTTATGTGTCTAGGGTATGTGTATGATGAAGTGTAAGTCACAACAACAGACAGATAAACAATTTAATTTAATCCACTACTCTTAACAACACTGTGACACTCACATACATATAACACTCTATGAGAATATCTTAAAGAAGTCACTCGTAACTTTTCAAATAACAATATGTATTCATTACTGGCATGAATGAATATGTGTCCTGATTCAACTACAAGGGAACCAGGAATCACAATCAATTTAAATTACAAGTTATGTACAGAATGTATTTAATATGAATATTGTAGTGACATATATTATTACAAATGTTCTATGTGTGTCAGTTGTGTAGTAGTAAAATGAGGTAATACTGGTTTTGTTTTGTTCAAGCTCTGTTGGTATTTGTCATCATGACTTCAATAGTTTGTCTTTTAGGGACTAGTATTGGAGATGTTCACAGTTCCTGATTTTAAGACAAGTAAATTCCCCTCTTAATGTTAATTTTACAAAGTCAGTTCAAGATGAGGGGACATAATGTTGAGCTCAGCTGGCCAAGTTAGCTTATCTGGCGTGATGGCGGCAGGAAAGGACTCCTCTGCTCGAATTCTCCTCTGGGCTCTGGAGACACCTCACTGATAGCTAAAAGGACCAAGGAGTATGCTGTCCGACACTGGATTCAGCAAAGCTCTGACTAGGTGCTGCTCAGTACCATCAAGACCACTGTCCCACAATTCATACGAATAAACACAGATACGTTGATTAGCAATGAATTCTGGCACAAACTGGCACAAATTCCCATCTGCTTATCTTCCAGGCTTTTATTTAGCCAAATATAAGCTGGCTTCAACGCACTGATGCTTTATCAATCTTATTTAAACAAGTGGTTTCGAACTAACGCTCCCAAGTGTGTATATCAGCGAGTCTGACCAATGATCCCCGTTTCGACAAGTGTTTGAAAAAATGTTACCTTTCCCCGTTTCCCCTAACAACCAAGATAGTATTTATAGCCCGACCAATCGTGGTTAGGCTTTCATTTGTTGCGCTCCAATCAATTTGGAGTTTACATGGTAGGCTATTTCTGTAACGTAAATTTTTTTCAAACACGTTATAAAAAAAATCTTATGAGCAGAAATGATTTTAGGCTGTCAGGCACCCCCAATATTTTATTTTGGGTATAATTTATTAATTCCTGGACTATTTGCGTAACGTTTTACATATTATTTGTCAGCAAGCCCTAAGGAACCCAAAAATACAAATTTAAAGGAGCTACGTGGCTGCATTCAAAATATGCAATTTCTTCTACCTCCTGTTTCGAAGATGTGCTGTCTGGGTACTGTTATGTTTTCAACCGTAAACCCATCTAATGTTATCTTTTCTAATAAGAGTTTTTTTTATGATTTATAAACCTAACTCTGGGAAAGGGTAGTGTATTTTATCACTGTCCGTCTGAAAAAAAGTTAGTGCTTGTAGTCTTACACGCGTGATGGCAGCATTTGTGTATCGCGCGAAGCGTGTTGCATGCGTTCCTGATTTTCAGCCCTCCCCTCTCTCTTTATCCTTTTGTCCATCTGTTCGTTCGTTTTGGTAACGCAGTATAATTAATGTTAGGATTAATTTAGGTCATTACGCAGTACCTCTCAATGTTTTTCTTAGAAATGCAGCACACGTTTCATTGAAGAAGGCGGGTAATAATACAGTAAGCTTTTATATCAACGTGAAAGCGTTACAATTTGCAGACGAAGCAGAAAACAAGGGGGATTTCGAGTACATTCTTGTGACAGCACTGTTATTTACCATTGCTCTTCTCTTTATTAATTTTATTTGTTAGGCTTCATATTTACCTAATAATTTATATATGTGGATTAGAATATTTCATGACACCTCCCCTCTTAAAACAGACATTATATGTCAGTCCTTTATTCTATATACACATAGAGAAATTTATTATTATTTCTGGGGTTTACGGTGATTCTCATCACACGGATGGCGGCTTAAAAAATCCGCTCCCAAATTGGTTTTTCCAGATATATACTCAATGCTAAAATTATATGGAGCCAGAAGTAAAGACCATCGGAGTAACCTAGAGTTCTCATGCTTAGCCTGTGCTAGAAACGATAAAGGTTTGTGATCTGTTTGCAACTTAAATGCCTTCCCATATAGATAAATATTGAATTTCTTTATTGCCCATATTACTGCAAGACATTCTTTTTCGCTAGTTGAGTAGTTGATTTCAGCTTTATTCAACTTTCTGCTAGCATATGCCACTGGGCTTAATTCCCCATCCAATGCATCTGATTTCTGTAGTAGAGTTGCACCTAACCCAATATTACTTTCATCCGTCCTTACTATGAATTCTTGACTTAAGTCAGGTAATTTCAAAATGGGTTTACTTGTGAGCTTTTCCTTCAATTCTTGGTAAGTCATTTCACATTGTGGTGTCCATGTAATGCGATCTGGAAGTCCTTTACGTGTCAATTCCGTTAAAGGTGCACATATGGAATTAAAGTTTTTGATATACTTCTGGTAGAAACCACATAATGAGACAAAGGATCTCACGTCCTTCTTGGTTTGTGGTCTCGGGGCTTTCTGTAGTTTTTCTAAATTCTTTGGGTCAGGGGTCATATTTCCCTGATAAACTGTGTGTCCCAAAAATTCCAATTCTTTACATCCAACGCAACATTTGGTTGGTCGGGCTGTTAAATTTGCCTCCCTAAGTCGATTAAACAGCATGTTCAGAGAGTCAATGTGTTCCTCAAATGTTTCTGTTGCTATAAGGATATCATCCATAAAATTTGTTATACAGGGATTATTCAGAGGATCCAATAATTTTCTCATCATTCTAGAGAAGACACTAGGCGCATTCTTCAATCCAAATGGCAATCTATTAAACTCATAGTGTCCTTCTGAGGTACTAAAAGCTAGGTATGGTCTAACCTCAGGCTTTACTGGAATCTGATAGTATCCTTTACTCAGATCCACTTTTGAGAAATATTTAGCTTTATTTAGTCTGGCAAACAGCTGATTTGTATCCGGCAATGGATCCACCTGTCCTTCTGTAATAGCATTCAGTCTCCTGTAATCTATACAGAGTCTATGTTCTCCAGAGGGCTTCCTTAAGAGTACAACACCGGAACTATACGAAGACTCACTGTGCGAAATAATTCCTTCCTTCAACAGATAGTCTATCTCTTCCTTCAAAGCTTTCTCCTTAGCAAACGGAATCGAATATGGTTTCATACAGACAGGTGTGGGGTCTATCAGTTTCATATCATATTCCAATAGGTTTGTATGCCCTGGTCGGTCTGTTAACACCTCTGCATGATTATTTAGAACCTGTTGCACTCTCTCTTTCTGAGTTTTCGTTAAATGTGTACTGATTTTCACCTGTGCTGCTGTCTCACAGGGGTGTAATGGATATTCAAATGATGAAAGTGGTTCCTTTTTCATCTCCATGGCGATGGACAAGGTCAACAAGTGTGTCTCTTCCTGATGTTCTCTTTCCAAATATTTCTTCAGGAGATTCACATGATAGATTTTTTCTTTCCCCTTCTTATCTATCTTATAATTTGTTCTAGATACCTTCTCTAAAACTGTATATGGACCCTGCCATCCAGTTTGTAACTTATTCTGACTCCCGGGCAAAAGAAGCAGTACTTTCTCTCCCACAGCCAAATTTCTGTCTTTCGCCTTCCTGTTATAATAGGCAGCATGTTTCTTCCTGGCTTGTTTCAAATTTTCATTGGCAAGTTTCCAGCCAGTTTTCAACCGAGTGGTCAGCTCATTCACATATTGGTATGAAGATGTAATGTTTTCCTCTGCCTTTTCATCAGTCCACGTTCTTAACAAAGCTACATATGGACCTTTAATTGTGTGGACCTATTTGTCCATGCACCGGTATGGTCTCTTCCACTCGAAGCTTTATAGTGATGATTTTTCCTCCCAGAATTATCATTCACAAAAACGACCGCTACCAATTTTTCTTTTGGGGCTTTCTCCCCACTTAAAATTCTTGATGAGAGATTTCCTCCCTACATCCTCTTCCTCCAGTTTGTTTAAGTCCGATTGAGGGATTGTCGGCTTATCCTGGGGTAAGACATCCTTTTGCACTCTCCGCATAGTGGCCATTGTAAAACAGTTAAGTGAAGCTTGTCCGTGAAAAGGGGCTTCCCATTCCATTTGGTCCACTTTATCAAATTTATTTTCTCTTTTTATTATCAGGCCTAATTTTGCCCGGGGCGTGTCCAGGTCCTGATCAATGTTCCCACTTGTGGGTGTTCCCTCATGTGCTATGCTACACCTTTCTACAAAATTCTCAATGTCCCATCTTGCTTTGGGCCAATAATAATTGTGAGCCACCTTTTGAATGATGGTACCTATCTTCTCATGGTCCCCATCTGGTTTCACATGTAGGCTCCTTATTAATTCTGTCCTAGATCTCTTTGGAAGAACCAGCTGTCCGTGACCATTGGATCTAGCTCCAGTCTTCCTATACATCAACTTGTTTTTCATGTAAAAATCTCCCTTGCCTGGAGTTGTATGACAAGTTGACAATTTTCTGAAACAAGGCTTGAGTGTTTTATCCCCAGCCTGTGCCTTCCTCATCTCTTCTGGAGTGGTATCTAACATAATATCCTCCTCCTGTCTTGAGGTCGACCTGACCTGAAGGGTTGCCATATACACAGGTTTCCTTCTGCAACGGTCAGTGTCATGATTGTCCATCTGACAATTTTTACACCACCTTTTTCCTTGGTTGAAAGATTTTCTTTCATCATATTTCCTTTCATCGAATTGTGGGAATTTATTTTTATTTTCATACCGTGGCCTATCAAATTGGTGCTTACCTTTATTTTGATCCTTAGGATCAAATTTATTAAAGTTCTGTGGTGCCCTAAAGTTATCCACCTGTTTCTTTTTATTACCTGTTACCTCTGCTTGAGCTGCTTGATACCTTTCAGCAACATTTAGCAACTCACCCAGCCTCTCTGCACCTTGTTCCATGAGAAACTTTCTCAGGTCTGGAGCCATGGACTCTCTTAGTTGCTCTATAAGGACCATTTCCTTAAGATCTTGGGTTTTCCCCAGAGAAGTCCATTTCTCCAAGTATGTCTCTATTCGTGCAGAGAACTGGTGATAGGTTTCACCTGACAGTAGTTTAGCATTCCTAAATTTTTTTCCTGTAAAACTCTGCATTCTTTTCATACCTTAACAAAAGAGCCTGCTTTAGCATGTCATAATTTTCCTGATCACCTCTGCTCATTTTTGCAAAAACTTCATAAGCTGCCCCACGAAGTCCCTGAGATAACTTTAAGCTCCACCTTTCTCTCTCTAACCCATACGTGGTAGCTAATAGCTCATACCTATTTAGGTAGCTCTCAATATCATCGTCTTTCTCAACAAAATGATCTAAATGAAAATTCATAGCTGAGGTTGAGGCTCCTTGAGTAACCGTAGCATCAGAGGCAAAGGGACTGGCACCATTTTCAGGAGCATGGCCTTGAACTCAAACTCCCTTAGTCGTAACTCATGTTCCCTTTGTAATCTTTTATCTTCTGCTTCCCTTTCTGCAGCTAATCTCTTCATCTATCCTTTCTGCAGCTAATTTTCTCTTCTCTTTCCAGCTAGATCTTTCTCTTCGGCCTTCACTTTCTGCAGCTAATCTTTTGTCTTCTCTTTCTGCCTCCAATTTCTTAGCCTCTTTGTCAGCCTCAATCTGCAACCTCTTAATTTTCCTTGTCAGCCTCTAACTTTCTTTCGGCTTCAAACCTTCTTTCTTCGCGTTCAATAAATTTGTCACATTCCGTAGTAAACATAGGCAACCATAACTTGCCCATCTAATCCTAACTCTTTTGCAGTCTGAACCGCAAAGCAGATCGAAATTTGGCCAGGTACCGCCATTGTCTATTTTATGTAATTTATACAATGTC